>JAABKJ010007545.1:183058808-183076196 GCA_011634705.1 Andricus grossulariae | reverse complement strand
TTTAACAAAAAAGCGTCAATTCAATTTCAAAATTATGCTATGGGGAATTCAGTGGCCCAGTGGGCCCCTTAGAGTTTCGTAACTTTATCTTCAAAAAAAGTGTTAATTGTATTTCAAAATTATACTATCTGGAATTAGGGGCCCAGTGGGCATCTCAGACTATTGTGACTTTTGCTTAAAAAAAAGCGTCAATTGAATTTCAAAATTATACTATCGGGAATCAGGGGCCTAGCGGGCCCCTCAGGCTTTTGTATCTTTTTCTTTTAAGAAAGCGTCAATTAAATTTCAATATTATACTGTCGCGAATTAGGCATTCAGTGGGCCCCTCAGACTTTTGTAACTTTTTCTTTTACAAAAAATCGTCAATTGATTTTCAAAATTATACCATCGAGAATCAGGGGCAAGGTGGGTCCCATAGACTTTTGTAATTTTTTCTTTAAAAAAAACGTCAATTGAATTTCAATATTATGCTATAGGAAAAACAGGGCCCAGTGGCCCCTCAGACTTTTGTAACTTTTTCTTTAAAAAAATTCTACTGAATTTCGAAATTATACCATCGGAAATTAGGGGCCCAGTGGGCCCCTAAGACTTTTGTAACTTTTTCTTCTGCAAAAAAGCGTCAATTAAATTTCAAAATGATGCTATGGGTCATTAGGGGCCCCGTGGGCTCCTTAGACATTTCTTACCTCTACTTTGACAAAAAAGCGCCAATTCAATTTCAAAATTATGCCATGGGGAATTCAATGGCCCAGTGGGCCCCTCAGACTTTTGTCATTTTTCTTTTAAAAAAGTCAACTGAATTTCAAAATTATTCTATCGGGAATTAGGGGACCAGTGGGGCCCTAAGACTTTTGTAACTTTTTCTTTTACAAAAAAGCGTCGATTAAATTTCAAAATTATGCTATAGGTCATTAGGGGCCCCGTGGGCTCCTTAGACTTTTATAACCTTTACTTTAACAAAAAAGCGTCAATTCAATTTCAAAATTATGCTATGGGGAATTCAGTGGCCCAGTGGGCCCCTTAGAGTTTTGTAACTTTATCTTCAAAAAAAGTGTTAATTGTATTTCAAAATTATACTATCTGGAATTAGGGGCCCAGTGGGCCTATCAGACTATTGTAACTTTTGCTTAAAAAAAAAGCGTCAATTGAATTTCAAAATTATACTATCGGGAATTAGGGGCCTAGCGGGCTCCTCAGGCTTTTGTATCTTTTTCTTTTAAGAAAGCGTCAATTAAATTTCAATATTATACTATCGCGAATTAGGGATTCAGTGGGCTCCTCAGACTTTTGTAACTTTTTCTTTTACAAAAAATCGTCAAATGATTTTCAAAATTATACCATCGAGAATTAGGGGCAAGGTGGGCCCCTTAGACTTTTGTAATTTTTTCTTTTAAAAAAACGTCAATTGAATTTCAATATTATGCTATAGAAAAAACAGGGCCCAGTGGCCCCTCAGACTTTTGTAACTTTTCCTTTCACAAAAAGGCGTCAATTGAATTTCAATATTATACTATCGGGAATTAGGGATCCAGTAGGCCCCTCAGGCTTTTGTAACTTTTTCTTTAAAAAAAGTCAATTGAATTTTAAAATTACACTATCGGGAATTAAGGGCCAAGTAGGCTTCTTAGCCTATTGTAACTTTTTCTTCAAAAAAAAAAGCGTCTATTGAATTTCAAAATTATACTATCGGGAATTAGGGTCATTAGCTTCCTTCGTAGCAAACGCAGACCTCGTCAATTCGATTGATTACGACATAATTATAAAAATATTTGCACAAATCAATGCTAGAAAACGCATCTAAAGTAGGATATTGATTGTAAATACTGTAAATTAAAATGCATAATAAAGACATATATTAGAAGCTATAAGTTATAGTCTAAAAATCATAAAAGTGTGCTTGAGCTTGAAATTTTTCATTTATGGGGCTTGAATTCTAATTTGAAATGCTTTAATGCCAACTCATCAGCCTTCTGATAGTACTATTTTTTAGAAAATATAGATATTAAAAGCCTTGGCTTTAAAATCGTCCAACTTGAAATCTGTCAATTGAAAATTTATCGTTTTTTTTTTCCTTATCAAATATCATTTCCGCTTCCTATTTAATTCTTCGAAATTAAGAGGCTCATCATTTCCATTTTGATAAAAAGATTTTCAAAACTTATATTAATAATGTAATTAATATAAAGCACAACTTTACTGCTCATAATCCTCTACAACCGACTATTTCTTCACGGACATTGAAGTTTAATTCACCGAATTAAAATTTGAAGGCCCACAAACTCCTCGATTCAAAGATTTAAAAAAAAAATAGAAAGAAAATTAGATCAATTTAAAAATGTTCACTCCACGTTGGTAAAAATTTATTTTGTTAAATTAAAATGAATCTAACAATAAAAAAAATGTTTATCATGTTTAGAAATAGACTTCTTCCCCCACATAAGGATTTTTTCCCAATGGATAATAAAATTTATTTTGTTTAAATAAAAATTCTTCTTTAAAAATAAAAAAAGTCAAATAAAACTAGATAAGAAGTTAAGAAGCTAACGAATTCTATGGAGAAAACTGTAAAGTGTAAAGGATCCATTCAATGATTTTCTTTCAAAAGAAGAGAGAAGATAGGGTATCCACCTCTACAATGGAAATTCGAGATCCACTGCATTCTTGTCGTGGGTGCTAATGCACTTTGTATACATTAGTATAAAGGCATCAGAATATCGTAGGAGTATTTTTTCCAACTCAAGTTTCAAACACCCCATGGAAACTGCCCTTTTGGAAAATGAAACCCTTACTCAATGCTCTTTTCCTAGGGTCACAAGACTATTTAGAAGTTAAAACATTTTTTTTTCTAAGAATCTAGAGTTCAGATTTCACTCTGACTGTGAAGGCATGAAATTAATGCCTGTTATGAACGAATATGAAAATAACGAGAAATTGCTAAAACGAAATTAAGCATATTTGAATTTCGTTCATGGTGTTACATCCTGATTCTGTAGCAATTATTAAATTAGTGTCCACATCAACAAAATCTTTAAAGTTTACATCTGTGAATCCTAATCTCCTTTGTAGATCAGTCCACTCTTCAAAAAACCATTCGTAGAAGTCATAGAATGAAAATAACAGAAAAAAGGATTTGGGAAGTCCAACGTGGTTTTATGCCAGAAAGATCATGTACGGATCGGATATTTAGCTTGAGACAGATTAGAGAAAAAAGTCTGAGAGTAAGCAAAAAAGTTTAAATAAGAATTTTTGCTTAAAAATTAGAAATAGTTCTTTCAAAGGAAGACAGATAATTGGATTATCCGCCTCCACTATGGAAATTCGAGAATCCATGGCATTGTTGTGGTGGGTGCTAATGTACTTTGTATACATTAGTAAAAGGGCACCAGAATATCGTAGGTGTTTTTCCCAACTCAAGTTTCAAAGATCCCATGGATCCCTTTTGGAAAATCAAACCCTTACTCAAGGCTATTTTCCTAGGGTCACAGGACTACTCAGAAGTTAAAACATTATTTTTTCTAATAATCTAGATTCTAGAGTTCAGATTTCACTCAAGTACTTTTAGACTCCTGGTATCTGAAGTCTAAAGTATAAATTCGAAGCTCTATATAAAAAAGATTCGATATACCATAGAGGCATAGAGTGTCATAGACCTTGTCATAGACACAGTCTATGGGGAATAGAACCCTTATCTTGAAAATAATTAACAGATAACTAAATCTAATGGAAGTAAGAATTTATAAAACCTTAAACTATTTTGAAAATTGTTCTCGATCTTTATGAAAAGAAGTAGTAGTACATTGTTAGTCGGCATTAGAAAAAGCAAGGGCAAAATAATGTATGATGCGGACGGAATAAAAGACGCTTTAAGAGACTTTTTGAAGGAATTATGAGAAGGTGAAGCTACAACACAACTACAACATGGATTGTAGAAGACGATACGTTGGAAAACTCGGTTGAAAGATTCTGTGTCTCTGAGATTGGAGATATATAATTAAGAACTTGAGGAATGGTAAGGCTGCTGGTGTACATGGTATTAACGCTAAAATGCTTAAAGACGGTGGCAAAGAAGGTGCGGATCTCGGGACAGCAAATGTACGTGGGTTCGCGTTTGCAGATGATAAGATTTTTTATCGCAGTCAACCGAAGGCATGCAGAGAATGTTGAGCAGAATGAATAGTGAATACTAGCATGAAGAACAAAGACTTTAAAATTAACGCGAATAAAACAAAAATTAAGGTCTTTGAAGAAAAGGATGAAAAAATAGTGTGCAACATTGCCTTAGGATAGAACAAGTTGATAAGTACGTGTGTCTTGGCAGCTTATTTACTTCCTGCTGAACAGATTGATGGAGAGATAGCCAGGCATATAAATGAGGATAAAAAGGTTATCGGCAGTGTAAGAGCCATTAGCAGAAGTAAAAATATAACAAATAAAGCTAAAATTTCGATATATATGAACTCAGTTGAACTGCATGCATACAAAATAATTCGCGAACTTCAGTAATTTAAATTAGATCAAGTTAAAAATGTACATATGTAAATGTACTTTGGTAAAACTTTATTTTTTAAAGTACAATGAATCAAGAGTAACCATAGCAAAAAAAATGTATGTCAGGTTTAGAAATATATTCTTTCCCTCATATTAGGATTTTTTCCTAGGGGATATTTAAATTTATTTTGTTCGAATAAGTATTCCTTTTTAAAAATATAAAGTCAAATAAAACCAGGTAAAAAGTTGAGAAGCTAACGGTAAAGGATACATCCAATTATTTTCTTTCAAACGATGATATAACAGAAAATGGGATATCCGCCTTCACAATGGAAATTCAAGATTCCATGGTATTGTTGTGGTGGGTGCTAATTTACTTTGTATACATTAGTATTAGGGCTTCAGAATATCGTAGGAGTCTTTCCCAACTCAAGTGTCAAACATCCCATAGAAACTTTCCTTTTGGAAAATCAAACCCTTACTCAATGCTATTTTCTCAGGGTCACAGGACTATTTAGAAGTTAAAACATTTTTTTTCTTAGAATCTAGAGTTCTAGGTATCTGAAATATAAAGTCCAAATTCTAAACTCTATAGAAAAGATTCGATACCACACAGATAGAGTCATAGCTACGCCTCTACGCTACGGGAAATTGAAATCATATCTAGACAAATAGTTAGCACATGACTAAATGTAAAGGTGTCTTAAGTGAATATTTACTAAATACAACCTTTGATTTAGTAATCTCCTTTTATAGATTTGCCGACAGATTAAACAGGAAGAAAAAGCTTGAAAAACCTTAAAGTATTAAACTATTTTGAAAATTAGTCATGATCATTATGAAAGGAAGTATAGTAGTACAGAGTTGGTCGGCATTAGAAATATAGCAAGGGTGAAATAATATATGATGCGGATGGAATAATGGACGCTTTGACAGACTTTTTCAAGGAATTATTAGGAGGTGAATCCATAGGTCCATAGGACAACACAACTACAACATAGAAGGCGATACAGTGGAAACCCCGGTTAAAAAAATCTGTGTCTCTGAAATTAGAGATATATAATTATCCCATGAGTTGCGGGATTTTTTTTGTCTCGGATCTTCAACTCCTTTTCGATGTTTCAGCTTTTAAGTAACATTTAAGTAACTTATACTAATTAGCTAATTTACTAATTTAACTGAATAATTAAATAACAACTAATTTAACTAAATAATTAAAGATTAACTGATTTAACTAATTTAAAAGAGATAAAACGCGTGGTACCATATGGTACCGCCAGCGGCTGACGGATTAAGTCAAAGAATGGTAGGCTACTACTGTCCGTCCAAAAAGTTTAGGCAGCTCGATTTTTGTGCAGATTTTCATGAAAATCTGAGCAAAAAAAAATTCTAAAAATATGAGACAACATGCATGTCGCAGGTGAAGGTTTTGCCAATACTGATACAGAGTTTCAAAATTTTCAGATGATTAGTGATTATTTCCGGGCGAGTGAAACGTGAAAAGCATAATAATCCTATGATTATTTCAGAATACTCAAATTTGAATGGCTGTAAAACTCTGTAAAAATTATGAAAAATCTGCCAACAATATACAGGTTTCGTTGATCCTTTCTGTGCCCAGTGGTGATATTTAGAGTCAGAAATAATTATTTGTTATTAAGTTATTGAAAAGAGAGTGGGGAGGTGTTTAATCCGGAACTAAGGAACGTACAGAGATGATTCTTGAAGCAATTACAGAGGTATCAATTACAGAGGTATTTGATATTCAATTACAGAGGTATCAGCTTGAGCTTCCTGTGTACCGTAAGCAAAATATATAAAAAAAAAAAAACCAATTCAAATAGTAATAAAAATAACAGAAGAAAATATCTGGGTAGTCCAATGTGGATATATGACAGGAGGATCATGTGCTGAGCAGATATTTAATTTAACTTGAGACAGATCACAGAAAAAATTCTGAGGGTAAACAAAAAAGTTTACATAAGAAATCTTTGTTAAAAATTAAGAAAGTCTAATAAAACCAGGTAAGACGTTACGATGCTAACGAATTCTATGGAGTAAACTGTAAAGGTGTAAAGGATCCATTCAATAATTTTCTTTCAAAAGAAGACAGAAATAGGATTATCTGCCTCCACAATGGAAATTCGAAAATCTATGGCATTGTTGTGGTGAGTGCTAATGCACTTTGTATACAATAGTAAGAGGGCACCAGAATATCGTAGGAGTTTTTCTCAACTCAAGTTTCAAACATCCCATGGAAACTTCCCTTTTGGAAAATCAAACGTAGACACAGTCTACGGGAAATCGTACCCTTATCTTGAAAAATATTTATCAGCTGACTAAATCTAAAGGTGTATTTAGTAAATATTTATTAAAATCTTAGGGTTGGTCATCTACTTTTCTAGATTTGCTGAAAGATTAAACAGGAAGTAAAAATTGATAAAACCTTAAACTATTTTGGAAATTGGTCATGATCTTTATGAAAGGATGTAGTAGTACATAGTTAGTCGGCATTAGAAATAGCAAGGGCGAAATAATATATGATGTGAATGGAATAAAAGACGCTTCAAAAGACTTTTTCAAGGATGGATTAGGAGGTGAAGCTATAGGACAACACAGCTACAATCGCCGAGAATATTCGAGTCCTCTGACTTTGACGTTAAAAAAGTAAGTGAAGAAAAAATGGTGGCTCAATGAATAAAGGATCATTTTACCGTCATTCCGAATTTTGAAAATCCAACACCAGATTACTATTCAGCGACCCCAAAAACATAAGTATTGCCAATTGTACCATTATCCGAACATTTTTAATAATTCATGTCCGTCATATTGGATCCGCCATTTAGCATTTTGAAAATCCAACATAAGATTTGAAATCAGCGACCCCAAAAAACTAACTACCACCAATTTGATCCAGATCCAAACATGTTCACCATTTCAGGTTCGCCATATTGGATCCGTAATTTTGAATTTTGGAAATCAAATTGCAGATTCGGATTCAGCGATCCCAAAATCATTGACCCTGCAAATCTCGCGTGATTCTGAAGTGTTTTTTCTTGAAAGTATTGTTGGCATGATATGTTCTTTTTCGCCGGATTGTGAAGGGATTAAATTAATGCCTGTTATGAAGACATATGCAAAGAATGAGAAGTTGCTAAAACCAAATTAAGCATCTCCGAATTTCGTTGATAGTGTTACATCCTGATTCTGTAGCAATTATTAAATGTGTGTCCACATGAACAAAATCTTCAAAGTTTACTTCTGTGAATCCTAGTGTCCTTTGTATGTCAGTCCTCTCTTCAAAAATGCCATCCACATAAGTCACAGAATGAAAATAACAGAAAAAAAGATCTAGGAAGTCCAATGTGGTTTTATGCCAGAAAGATCATGTGCGGATCGGATATTTAGCTTGAGACAGATGAGAGAAAAAATTCGTGTAAACAAAAAAGTTTATATAAGAATTCTTGCGCAAAAATAAAAAATAGTCAAATAAAAACAGGTAAGAATTTAAGAAGCTAACGAGTCCTATGGCGTAAACTGCAAAGGTGTAAAGGATCCATTCAATAATTTTCTTTCAAAGGAAGACAGATAATAGGATTGTCCGCCTCTACTATGGAAATTCAAAAATCCATGGCAGTATTGAGGTGAGTGTTAATGTACTTTGTATACATTAGTAAAAGGGCACCAGAATATCGTAGGAGTCTTTGCCAACTCAAGTTTCAAACATTCCATGGAAACTTCTCTTTCGGAAAATGAAACCCTTACTCAAGGCTATTTTCCTAGGGTCACAGGACTATTTAGAAATCGAGAAATTTTTTTTCTAAGAATCGAACATCTCTAGATTCAAATCAAAATTCAAAATAGCGGATTCAATATGGCGGACATGAATGATTGAAAATGTTCGGATCTTGATAAAATGGGTGATTCTCAGGTTTTTGGGGTAGCTCAATCCAAATCTGATGCTTCAATTTTGAAAATGTTTAGAAATTGATTGCATTGATCTTTTAAATGAAATCTGATGTTGTATTTTCAAATCTCAATATGGCGGACGTGAATTATGAAAAATGTTTGGACCTTGATAAAATTGGTGATACTTAGGTTATTGGGATCGCTGAATTGAAATTATGTGTTACATTTTCAAAATTCAAAATGGCGGATACAATGAATGACAAACGAAAAACTATGCAGTGCTCTAGGGCAGGCTTAATTTGCTTGGACTCACTTCACACTAGTGCACACTTTCGATTCAGCGATCCCAGTAACCTAAGTATCAGTATCCTCAATTTTATCAAGGTCCGAATATTTTTAATAATTTATGTCCACCATATTGAGTTTTGAAAATCCAACGTCATATTTCATTTAAAAGAACCAAAAAACGTAAATATCAACAATCTGATCAAGTTCTAAACATTTTTGAGAATTTAGGACCGCCAGTGGATTCGCGATATTGAATTTTTAACCAAGTGCGAATCTCGCCCCCCCCCCCCTCCCAGTAACAGAAGTTTTGGTGAGACTGAAGCTGCAAGTCTGCAACAAGATTATAGTTTACGCCTATATACCTATCTAACCTATACATATATACCCATCCACACATTACTACTATCCAACCGAGCAATTCACGCCTACCCCGAAAGGGAAACGGCTTAATGATATTATAATAATAAAAATAATGTTACACGGAGAAAAATGTATGTCTACCCTAAACGTCTTGATGATTCAGGTTAACATATTTAATCTTTAACTATAGGACAGCCATAGAGATGTTGAGGATAGTTTTTGTGGGTATTAAAGATATCACAGTAAATCCCAGAGATATCTTTTATCTAAAGTTGGATAAGCACGTTGCAAACAATTGACAACTACAATTATCTGACGTCGGGTGATTTTCATCGGAAGGCGGATAAAAATTACCTGAATTCGAATAATTGTAGTTTTCAATTGTTTGCAACGTTTTTATATAACTTCAGATGAAAAATAACCCTTGGATTTACTGTAATGCAATGCAGAGCATTCTTACCTCGAACAATGTTTTGAAAAAGAAACAGCACTTGCGTAAATAATTTTACTCTATCCAAACAATTTAGAGCATTATTAATATTTGTAAACAAAATTTTAGTAATCATAATTTTTGCACAAGGTCACATACGACACGAAATTACATCGATCGATATTGACTATAAGCTTCATCAAGCAGCCGACAGAGGTTTGGCGTGTTTTACTCTAAGAGTTTAACATCTTGGATGTTTCAGCTTAGCATTCAAATATATTTAGGCCTTATATCTCAAAAATATAATAAATTTTACGTGTTAATTTCTGTATGTTTGGCGGTACTATCCTTTACTTTGAACATCTACTATTGAACATCCATTTTTCTCCGTGTACCAAATATCTTAAAAATATCAGAGAAATTTTTGTTGAGAATCTGATTGGTTGTGTCAGTGTTTGACACGTTAACAGTCAAAAGTAACGCGCTAGCGTTGCCGATTTCAAATAAGATTTACAATTTGGAACAATTTAAGGTAATGATAACATTTTTCACCGGAAGTCGGATATTTTAATTTCTTATTATGCACGCAGAAAAAAGAACCTTATATTTTACTGAAAACCAAGTTAAATCTACTGATCTTCCAAGTACGTATATGGACAACACGGCAGTTCAGTAAATGTTACAATTATAGGCAACTGAATATGACTATCATTTCTGGTTACCAGTGCCAATTCTGAAGTGGTGCTGACTTGCGGTTCAGTAGATTTTACCGATCCAGTCGCTATTCTGCACTGTTGCTCGACGCTGCAATTACGAATTATCATGTCACTTTGACGGATAATATAAACAGCAGTGAGACTCCCATGCTGTCTTGAAGTCGAAAATCGAACGAACCTCTCTTTCTATCTCCACACGTTAGAAAAAGAGGTCCGTTCGACTTTCGACGCGGTATCGGAGTCCCACTGCAGAGCTAACTTATGTTAACGGTACAGGCGGCACTATGAATTGTAAAAAAATATTGCTAAAAAATAATTAACAAATCAATACACGGTTAATTCATAGATATATATTCGGATATACTTATAATTAGTCGGTATTTGTACGTCAAAACGCTTATAATACAATTAAAATTTCGCACGCAACGGGGGGGATTCGAACGCATAAACCTAAGCACGCAAGTCCACTATCTTAACCACTACACTATTATACGAGTTGGGATCTGTAAAATAATCCCGAAATGCTTTTGTAACTGAGGTGGCGACCTCGGTAACGACTTTTGAATACGCGTCCATGCCATCGCGCGCACAAGAAAAAAGCTCTCGTATTTACCTCATACCCATACAAGTCAGCTGTGACACACGCAGAAAAAAGAACCTTGTATTTTACTGAAAACCGGGTTAAATCTACTGAACTTCCAAGTACGTATATGGACAATATGCCAGTTCGGTAGATTTAACAAGAATAGGTAAATTAATGTTACTGTCATTAATGGTTACCAGTACCAATTTTTAAGTTGTGGTGACTTGTGGATCAGTAGATTTTACCGATCCATTTGCTATTCTGAATGGTTCCTAGATGCAGCTCATACCTATTATTCTGTCACTTTAATGGATCATGTATACAAATCTAACTTATATGAACGGTATACCTTACAGATCCTAGTAGTGCTCTTCGCTTTTCCTGAATGTCAAAATTACTTATAAGCCAGTAACTTTGGCTGATTTTTCCAAATAAAAATTGCATGATAAAGGGTAAATTTAGCTTACTCTAGCGGTGTTTTACACGGTTTCCGTGTGTTGAAACTACTTATAAGTCTGTAAAAATAACCGATTTTTTAGAATAAAAGTAGCATGATAAAAGATGATAATCAGTACACTTTACTGAGAATTCAAGTGCAATGGAATTTTTGGAGATAATAATATTGGCGTCCCAAATTTAATCACCACATCTACATTTCAGAGAAGTCTCCTGTTACGTTAGAAATTTTAGACAAAAATCATAAATTCCTTCCATTCGAATCAGATTTTTTTTCTTACATTTTTGAAGTCACATGTAACTTCTGTCTGGAATAAAGATATGGCTATTGAATTTGGGACGGCAATATTTCTATCCTACAAATTTCTATTACACTTGAATTTACAGTCTTTAGTTTTACAAATCATATATATAGTTTAATATTTATAGCAACGCTTACATGATAGGTATTATAATAAATGTAGTTCACGTCCTTTTCTAGAATTACGAATGTATTTAATATATCATGAACAGCATGAATACATTTAAAACGAATTATCTTAGCTGTACAGTTTTTAAATATTGAAGTGTTTTATAGAATAACTATTTTGTTTTATCACAGTGTGGATAATAAGTTATTTTTCTGAACATATATAGTTAAAGTATTATCTTTTTTGTATTTAAGATATAGTTAAAATAATACCTTATTTTATAATTCTGGAAATGAAAATAAGCGTTTAGCAAGAGTAACCTTGTAATTTTTCTAAACATATAAAATTTCTGAAAATTCAAATTTTTACTTTTTTTTAATCTATGGGTGTTCTTATATCTGTTTCTTTTTAACTCCAAACTGTGTACAAATACAATAAAACTATTTCGACTACAATCATTACTAAAGGACATGCATGATATTCAGATCCAGAATTATTTACAAAGAGAGGTATATTTTCAACTGGCAATTTAACTCTGAAAAAAGGTCCCCTTTCTTGCAGGAATAAAAAGTAAGTTGCTCAAAGCAATTCGTTTACTTATAAACTTTCTTCCGATCTGAAGTGTGAAACAATTTGAAAAATAAATGCTTACTCAAAAATACGTTTATAGTATTAAAAACCTACTAGCTACATAAGCCTTTGATACCTTTTGTATTAAGAGACATGAAAATTTATGCGGTAGGTCATTATAAGTGACTACAAATTCTTTACCTTTACCTGCCAACACGTTTTCATAAGCATAAAAATGCTCATCGAATTTTTTACTCTCCAAAGGCATTATTATAAAGTGTACCGTATCATTGATAATGTATATCGAGCAAATTTTTCCAAACGTGGGATTTTCAGACTCAATTTTCGTTACGACTATTGTTTCTGTAGTATAATCTGTTCCGCATATATTTGCCCATTTTACTTCTCTTGAAACCTTTCAAAATTACTAAAAAGCATCTTTTTTCGAAATCTTCAAGAATCTACATTTTGTTTTAAATTCCTTGAAATCGTTCCAAGATTTAAATTATTTTTGAAATTTTTTCAAAACTTCTCAATATCTTTTTAAATAAGCAGAATTTTTCCTAAAAAAAAATGATAAATTCTGCAAAATGAAAACATTGCCTTAAAATCTTCCGGATTCAATTTTGGAAATATTTTGAAATAATTTTCAATTTTATCTTAAAATTAATTTTCAAAGTGAAAAATCATTTTTTGCAAAATTCAAAAAATTTTGTAAACTTGCAAAATTCAAAAATTTTGCTTTAAAATCTTCCAGATTCCTTTTCAACAATTTCGAAAAACTTTTGAAATCTTTGAAAGAAAACTCTTATTCTCTTGAAACCTTACAAAATTTCTAAAAAGCATCTTTTTTCGAAATCTTCAAAAATCTACATTTTGTTTTAAATTCCTTGAAATCGTTCCAAGGTTTAAATTATTTTTGAAATGTTTTCAAAACTTCTCAATATCTTTTAAAGTGAGTAGCATTTTTCCAAAAAAAAATTTAATTTTGCAAAATGAAAAAATTGCCTTAAAATCTTCCACATGCTTTTCTGACAATTTTGGAAATCTTTGGAAATGTTTTTAAATCTTGTTTAATCTTATCTAGAAAAGAGTTTCATTCTCTTGAAACCTTTCATTCTTAAGAAGATTCTAAATTTTTTCTTGAAAATCTTTAAAAATCGATTATTTTTTTAATTTTATGAAATCGACTGGTCAAAACAGAAGCTAAGGTTAGGACATAGAATATGTATAAATTAGACAGAAACAACAACTCTCAGATAAGATTGAACGCAGAGACATCTATTAAGCGCGGCAAGAAGTTTCAAATTCAAAAAGGAAAGGCATTAATTTAAAATGCACTGGTAATAATTATTAATATTCCATTTTTCAGATTGTAAATTAACATAAATATCAAAATATTTTTATCTAAGTTGGTAACGTTACTTTTACTAATCCCCCCCCCTAGCAATAAAAATGGACTTCTATTTTTTCTGAACTATCAGCATGATCATCATCATTATCATCATCATCATCATCATCATCATCACCAGAAGTTAACAGCTTCAGCTTCATAATATAAACATTTAGTACATTACCGCAGGCACTTGACTTACTTAGTGCAAAAATAAAATAAATCAATACAATAACATTAATTAAAAAATTATTTTCATGTTTCCCCTAGGTGATACATCTGAATGCAGTTGGCATAATTTACGCTCTTTAGATGCTCCGCCATATGTACTATCATTACTCAGGTCGATTTCATTTCCTTTATACAAAGTTCGTAAAGTAGTCTACATTTATTTACTTGCGGAATGAGTATGTAAAATATTATTCGAATTCGAACGAGGTGAGTGTATCGGAAAAAGAGAGAGAAGCGGGATGAGTAAGAGTAAGAGAAATTGAAGGCAGATAAAGAAAGAAAAAAGAAAAAGGGAATAAGTAAGGGAGACACCATGAGGGTCAAGTTAACATTGCTGCCAGCATTAACATAGCTACCAGCGAAGGAGTTTGACCATCCTCTGGTATCACAAGAGGTAAAAAACTGAACCAAGTTAAAGAACTGCAACGGTCCAGCTGTAACTTTCGTACAACACTCTTAAATGTTTCAAGTAGTATCAGACCGTCTTAAACCTTTCCAGAGGCGCGGTGTAAAAATAAGTAAACCTCTTCTCCTTCGCTAATAAGCAGATCAAGTTTTATGTGAAGACACATTTTCGCCCACAAAGAGGAGAATTCAATCCCATTTCTCTTTTACAACTCAACATTCAGTGTCAAGGATTAGGACAATTTTTCCCTGAGAAATTATCGATGGGTGCATATAGGTCTGCTCATTCTGATGTCAGAACCAAATAATATGACAATGATACACCAAATAGCATAGCCTTATTTGCACCCATCGGGTTCAAAACAAAACTTTTTTCTTTTGCTTTTGTTTCATGAAAACTTTTTCTCTGAGTGTGTGTTGTAATATAATTTTGTTGTGTCATAATCTAAATATTATTATACATTAAAATCCTTAATGCCTTTTAAAACTTTTTTAAAACAAGACTTGTTATCTGCAACTGGGAAACTAAGTCAAACCACATCATCTCTTTGATCGAGCAAGTTAGTTAGTCAGCTATCGCAAACATTCATTTTCTTGCTGACTGCTCGAATCTTTTCTCCCATCCACGAGCGAGGCTACAGATAAGTGATAACTGACCAGCAGACCGCGGCGAACTGATGCGCTGTCGCCACATTTTTTTTGCACTAATCGCCTTGTAATCTTGAGAGGATTCGCGCCTTATTCCAATCTTACAAAATTTACCGCTTAGTTTCCTTCCGCCAATCTTAAAGAGACATGAACACGCACCATCTAACAAAATCTTTAGCTTATGTATAGAACACATTAATGTAGTTATCTTTGAACCAATATATACATTCTTAACTATGGGGTAAGTGGATAATATAATGGTATTACTGAAGGATAAAAGCTTTTTGTTTTTATCAATAAAATTTAAGATATCCTAAATTATCATAGAAATTGTCGAAGTAACGGATTGAGCTAAATCGCATCATGCGTTGCACAATGGGTGGTTTTCATTTCTTACATAATGTAGTTGTCAACTGATTGTAACGTTTTGATATCCTGGTTTTTTTGTGAAGTATCAACAAAAATTAAGTGTCGAAAGGAAATGACAAAGGAACCTATTACCTGATAGATTAGAAGTAATACATTTAGGTTGATTCTCAGATGAATTAATGTACAAATTTAGGGATGCAACGTTGAAAGTGCTATTAGTTATGTTGCAAGATAAGGTATTATTTTCTTGCAGTATCTCTTCTAAGATCATCATTTATATAATATATATATCATTATTTTTATAATATTTTGTTGTGCGATAGGCCATATCACCATATTCGTGACGTATTCATCTGAGGAACATCTTCTTGGATTTTAGGTCCGAAAAACCACAATGTGATTACTTGAGGAAAAAACTTTTTTGTTTCGACTTCATCTAGACAATTTTTTTTTCTAATTCGGTATGATGATTCGGAATGAGACCATTGCCATCATCGGATAGCCTATTGATAACATATAAGATATTACAAACCATGTTTCCTGGTGGAAACATTTTTACAGAGAAGTACAGAATCACAACTATTTTCACAGGAATCCACAAATAAAAAAAGCATAAATTACAACAAAAGTTACAGGATAGTACAACTTTTTTCTATTATTGAGACGAATTTTGTAATTTTTGTATTTTTTGTACATTGTTGTCTTTTACTGTAGTTTTTATTTTCTACAAGCATATTGCAATGAGATAATTTTAAATTTGGATGTGTGCATGATCGCTATTACAAAAATGCTTATATGTTTAAACTTTAAAGGAAAGGTAGAATAATAAAAGACAACAATGAATAATCGTTATTAAAAAAACCAAAAACCTTACGTTTAAAGTTTTTTTTTCAAATATATAGCAATTGTTTGGACACCATATATGTCATTAAAAATGATATCATTGCAATGTTCTCAATATCTATCATCCTAGGTCAAAAATGAACAACTTTTTGAATGCAAATAAAAATAGAACAATTAGGAAAGAATTGATCACGATCATTGAAATTAATAGATTTGAACTCTTGAAGATACAAATTTTTTCATTTGAAGTTATAAAAACTGAAACGTAAATTACAATACTCAAAGTGCAACACTTTTGAATTTTAAACTTTTGAAATCAAAGCTTGAAAAAATGTTAATTCAAACACATAATAATTTTCGCGTATGAAATAAATTCTTTTAAAACTTTTCAATTTGAAAATTTTTTGATTAAAAGCCGTTAAACTGCAAAATTTTAACTTTTATACATTGTTCACTTAAAATATTAGAAAAAAATAGAAATCCGTACAATCATTTTCAATACTATGAATTGAAGAATGAATCCAAAAATTTATCAATTTTCAAAATTATATCATTTTAAGCAATCTTAAGCCAGAAACATTAATTTATACATTTAAATTTGTTTTGAAATTTTTTTGAAGATTCTCTTAAAAATTTGTTGAAAAACAATCATTCCAAAAAATTTCAGGAATATAATAATAATTTTATTATCCTGGAACTCGAATTTTTCCTTCATTTTTTTTTAATTCTGCAAAAGTTAAAATATTACCTTAAAATCATCCAGATTCTTTCCGAAAACTTTGTAAACCTTATTAAATATTCTTTCAACATTAATTTGATAAAAATTATTTTTAGTTTTTGTAGGAATTTTAAAACAAATTTTTTATTCATTTGAAACCTTTCAAAATACTCAAAAAGCGTTTTAAATATCTTGATATTTTTTCACGTTTTAAATTATTTTCGAATCATTTTAAAACTTCTAAATATATTTTAAACTTTCTCGATTAGTTTCCAAATTAATAAATGTTCAATTGTTATTTATTATTCAAAACTTTCTGAAAATATTTTCAAATATTCTCTTGAAATTAATTTTTCAAAATAAAAAATCATTTCTTTTCCCAGCAAACTTGAGATTTTTTTTTCATTTTATTAAAATCTTTGAAGATCCTCAAAAAGATTAAAAATTTTATTTCGAAATCTTCAAAAATATGAATTTATTTTTTTATTTTTCGAAATCTTTTTCAGTTTTAAATTAAGTTTGGATCTTCTCAAAACTTGTAAATATTTCTTAAACTGACACAATTTTCTTC